>CM044898.1:116499880-116515638 GCA_024500145.1 Gentiana dahurica var. dahurica | reverse complement strand
AAAAACAAAAATTTGAACTCGTTAATAAGAAGAAAACATGAATTCGAACTCGTTACCAAAGAAAAAACACAAATTTCTACTCGTTAGAATGGGAAAACACAAATTTCCGGAGATGTCAACTCGTTATCCGGGAAAAAAACATTTTTTCTACAAGGACAACTCGTTACCAGAGAAAAACACAAATTTGAACTCGTTAATAAGAAGAAAACATGAATTCGAACTCGTTACCAAAGAAAAAACACAAATTTCTACTCGTTATAATGGGAAAACACAAATTTCCGGCGATGTCAACTCGTTATCAGGGAAAAAAACATTTTTTCTACAAGGACAACTCGTTACCAGAGAAAAACACAAATTTGAACTCGTTAATAAGAAGAAAACATGAATTCGAACTCGTTACCAAAGAAAAAACACAAATTTCTACTCGTTATAATGGGAAAACACAAATTTCCGGTGATGTCAACTCGATGTCAACTCGTAATCATGCAAAAAAACATTTTTTCTACAAGGACAACTCGTTACCAGAGAAAAACACAAATTTGAACTCGTTAATAAGAAGAAAACATGAATTCGAACTCGTTACCAAAGAAAAAACACAAATTTCTACTCGTTATAATAGGAAAACACAAATTTCCGGCGATGTCAACTCGTTATCAGGGAAAAAAACATTTTTTCTGCAAGGACAACTCGTACCTGAGAAAAACAAAAATTTGAAATCGTTAATAAGAAGAAAACTTGAATTCGAACTCGTTACCAAAGAAAAAACAAATATTTCTACTCGTTATAATGGGAAAACACAAATTTCCGGCGATGTCAACTCGTTATCAGGGAAAAAAACATTTTTTCTACAAGGACAACTCGTTACCAGAGAAAAACACAAATTAGAACTCGTTAATAAGATGAAAACATGAATTCGAACTCGTTACCAAAGAAAAAACACAAATTTCTATTCGTTATAATGGGAAAACACAAATTTCCGGTAATGTCAACTCTTTATCAGGGAAAAAACATTATTTCTACAAGGACAACTCGTTACCAGAGAAAAACACAAATTTGAACTCGTTAATAAGAAGAAAACATGAATTCAAACTCGTTACCAAAGAAAAAACACAAATTTCTACTCGTTATAATGGGAAAACACAAATTTCCGGCGATGTCAACTCGTTATCAGGGAAAAAAACATTTTCTCTACAAGGACAGCTCATTACCAGAGAAAAACACAAATTTGAACTCATTATTAAAAAGAAAACATGAATTCGAACTCGTTACCAAAGAAAAAACAAAAATTTATTCTCGTTACCAAACAAAAAACACAAATTTCCAACGATGTCAAATCGTTCTCAGGGGAAAAAACATTTTTTCTACAAGGACAACTCGTTACCAGAGAAAAACACAATTTGAACTCGTTAATAAGAAGAAAACATGAATTCAAACTCGTTACCAAAGAAAAAGCACAAATTTCTACTCGTTATAATGGGAAAACACAAATTTCCGGCGATGTCAACTCGTTATCAGGGAAAAAAACATTTTTTCTACAAGGACAGCTCATTACCAGAGAAAAACACAAATTTGAACTCGTTAATAAGAAGAAAACATGAATTCGAACTCGTTACCAAAGAAAAAACAAAAATTTATACTCGTTATAATGGGAAAACACAAATTTCCGGCGATGTCAACTCGTTATCAGGGAAGAAAACATTTTTTTCTGCAAGGACATCACTTTACCAGAGAAAAACAAAAATTTGAACTCGTTAATAAGAAGAAAACATGAATTCGAACTCGTTACCAAAGAAAAAACAAAAATTACTACTCGTTATAATGGGAAAACACAAATTTCGGCGATGTCAAGTCGTTATCAGGGAAAAAAACCTTTTTTCTGCAAAGACAACACGTTACCAGAGAAAATCACAAATTTGAACTCGTTAATAAGAAGAAAACATGAATTCGAACTCGTTATCAAAGAAAAAACACAAATTTCTACTCGTTATAATGGGAAAACACAAATTTCCGGCGATGTCAACTCATTATCAGGGAAAAAAACATTTTCTCTACAAGAACAGCTCGTTACCAAAGAAAAACAAAATTTTGAACTCGTTAATAAGAAGAAAAAATGAATTCGAACTCGTTACAAAAGAAAAAACACAAATTTCTACTCGTTATAATTGGTAAACACAAATTTCCGGCGATGTCAACTCGTTATCCGGGAAAAAAACATTTTTTCCACAAGGACAACTCGTTACCAAAGAAAATCACAAATTTGAACTCGTTAATAAGAAGAAAACATGAATTCAACCTCGTTACCAAAGAAAAAACACAAATTTTACTCGTTATAATGGGAAAACACAAATTTCCGGCGATGTCAACTCGTTATCAAGGAAAAAAACATTTTTTCTACAAGGACAACTCATTACCAGAGAAAAACAAAAATTTGAACTCGTTAATAAGAAGAAAACATGAATTCGAACTCGTTACCAAAGAAAAAACACAAATTTCTACTCGTTAGAATGGGAAAACACAAATTTCCGGAGATGTCAACTCGTTATCAGGGAAAAAAACATTTTTTCTACAAGGACAACTCGTTACCAGAGATAAACACAAATTTGAACTCGTTAAAAAGAAGAAAAAATGAATACGAACTCGTTACCAAAGAAAAAACACAAATTTCTACTCGTTATAATGGGAAAACACAAATTTCTGGCGATGTCAACTCGTTATCATGGAAAAAAACATTTTTTCTACAAGGACATGTCATTACCAGAGAAAAACACAAATTTGAACTCGTTAATAAGAAGAAATCATGAATTCGAACTCGTTACCAAAGAAAAAACAAAAGTTTCGACTCGTTATAATGGGAAAACACAAATTTCCGGCGATGTCAACTTGTTATCAGGGAAAAAAACATTTTTCTGCAAGGACAACACGTTACCAGAGAAAATCACAAATTTGAACTCGTTAATAAGAAGAAAACATGAATTCGAACTCGTTACCAAAGAAAAAACATAAATTTCTACTCGTTATAATGGGAAAACACAAATTTCTGGCGATGTCAACTCGTTATCAGGGAAAAAAACATTTTTTCTACAAGGATGTCCTGGATTTATCTAATGCGAATAAACAAGTAATAATATTTATAAACCGGTTAACCTCAAGTATAAGGATCGTAGTACAGAGGTTGATGCCGGGTCGATCCTACGGGGAACTGACGAATGTGAATCCTAGTTTTTGCTTTAAACTAACTATGTCACGAATCTAACCTAAACAAATATGCAGAAAAAGTAACTAGACAGAGGAGATTAATCCAATGCTAGGAAAGATTGAAAGCGATAAACTAAACTAAACTAAAGTGCAGAAAAGTAAACTAAAGCTAAACAATTCAAGGTTAAAGGATTAAATCAAATTATAACGAACGAACAAGCAATTGATACACCTATCCTATCAACATTCAATTCTAACTCGGATTAATTCGTGATCTCTACTCAAGTCGTGATTCACCTAATCGAAGGCATAAACTCCTACTCTCGTGGACAAGTTCGTTTCCTAATCTTTTATCTTTCGATGTTAAAGATTACGTCTTTCTAACCTAGGCGTGAAATCTTTCAATTTCTAATCTAGAAAATCAATCTAATAACTCTCGTTTTAGTTAGATCGAAGATCTATTCTTTTATCACGGTGATCTAACATTAACATGACTCTCATCAAGTTAAAACAATCATAAAAGCAACGATCTTTCGATGTAATTGCAATACACAATAATAAACAATGATAAAAGAAACAACTTCGAAGTAGAAACTCACGAATTAATCACGAACAAAACTGAATTGTTGATGGACGGCTTCACAACGCTTGTTCAAAGAGGGATTAGCCTCTTAGCATCCTTTGAAAGCTTGAAATTGATGAATTAAAGAACATAAATCTACCTAATCTAATCTAGAAATTAAAGTGCATAAACTGGAAGAAAATAGGGTAAAAACGCAGCCTGAGCCGCCCCTAAGATATTAGGGTTCGAATTGTATCATTAGGGTGAAAGAAATCCGCTGCTTATATAGAGTTTCAATGTCGGCTGCTACAGTAACCGCTCCGGACGCCCGTTTGAAGATTCCGGACGCTCGTCCGCTATTTTCAGCAACAGCATCCAAACTTGTAACGCTCATATCTCGGCCTCGTAAGTCGGAATGGAGTGATTCAAAATCCTGTAGAATCCTCTCTTCAAGCCCTACAACTCTTCTCTTGAGGTCCAGAGTCAAATCGGTTGTTATCATATCAAGAACTGCGTTGGAAGTTCAGCGCTACCCGGAATCCTGATTTTCTTCCTCTGGACGCTCGTCCAGTATCTCAGACGTTCGTTCCTTCAGCCTTGAACTTGTGCCAGACGTTCGTTCATCCAGCGTCCAAACTCTCTGTATCAAAATACTTCCCTGGACGCCCGTCTGCTTTATCAAACGCCCGTCCACTCTGGACGGGACCCGGACGAACGTCCATATGTGCTGTAACTCGATTTCTTGATCTTTATCTCCTCCTTCTTCCATCTTTATCCTTCTTTTCTCATCTCTATCTCGATTTAGCTCGAATTATATCAACATTTGATCATCAATTTAGCCTCCAACATGTATCTACATCACATTAAGACATCGCAAAACGTAACATAATCCAAATACTCATAAAACCATAATCAAAACACGTAAACAACCTCATTTTGCGAATAAACTAATTAAAATCTCACTTGCTTAATAAATCATTTAAAACCACATTTCCTATGCAAATCATATGAATTATGGGGGAGAACATCATAAAATACAACGTTATAAAACGTATAAATTCACCCTTAACAACTCCCCCACACTTAAACTTTGCTCGTCCCGAGCAAAACAAAACAAGATAAAGGCTCGGAAAGAATATAGACATCTCAACACATATACCACATATTCAATAACTTAGATGTTCACCCCGGTGTGTGTGCAAAACCATAGCAAATTTCCACTAAATCCAAACTTGAATATTTCAAGCAAAACTAGCTAATACCCCCTTCAAACTAGTAATAAAAGATACTTATAAGATGCACCCTACAAAACGGAACATATCCCGGAAAAGATGATAGAACACATTTAAGACCTTTCCGACATACTTAGAGGATAATCCCTACAGCATATCCATCGGTTTATACTGGGGATAAGATTAACGATAACTAAGTCTCATTTCATTCTTTTCATACCAATTCCTAAGTTGATTCAATTGATTGCACATTTAAACACACATCAGAATAAGCTATTGCTCATCATAGCAGAATAGGACATACGTGGTATACCCTACCTTACTCAAATCATAAAGCAGCTTCTTCTGACTATCGTGAGCTTTTGGTCATCATAGTGGAATAAAACATTTCGAGATAATGCCTTACCGCACTCAAATCATCGACCAGCTTCCGACACACACTATTGATTTCATTATTAACTCAACTTTTTCAAATGACATTAGTTACGTATTACTTATCACATTCAAACTTCTAGATATTCACAGTACATCGTACTTGGAACTAAACACAAACTATCATAAGTCTCACGATATGAACATTAGCACTAAGCACATGACTTATAAGGAATCAAACATCACTAATCAAAAGGGGTATAACTTTATAATATAGCTCATCATTTACTATGGCTTGTGAAAAAGAGTGTCGGGTGAAACAACTAACTTACGGAACATACGGCATACAGCATCGATGAATATAACAAACCGAACAAAAACATGGATTGCTCACTCGAGACAAAACAAATTTTTTTAAAATTTAGCTCATTTTAGCATAGAAATAATATCATGTAAGCAAATGTATAGATACATATCGACTAATCCCCTCCCCCACACTTAAATGACAACATGTCCTCATGGTGTGCAGAATTAAAAAAAAGAAAGAAAGTATCTAGCTGATTGTAGTTATAAAGAAACACTTCTGGAAGCGTATCGATCCACCTCCAGAAATGCTCGATGAATGCAGTAGACTGTGGACCATCCACCGGAAAACTGACATCATCTGAAATCGCACAAAAGCTAATGCAAATTCCCTGCACTCATGAAAACAAAGAAATACCTCGGGGGATACAAGGGATTATATCGTAGCGTACAAAAGTGATAAAGAAAGAGAAGTCGAGATTGAAAAGCATCCACAGCAGTGCCTCAACAAAAACAGCAAATTCCATTCAAAACACCAATGCACCCCTTTTTTTAAAACAGAAAAAATTTCAAATACAAAAACTGGAAAACATAAAATCCGAGCCTACGAGAAACCGACAGTAGCTCGAAAAACTAAGAAATAAATAAACAAAACAAAAGAAAAGAGTGGGTTGCCTCCCACCAAGCGCTTTGTTTAACGTCGAGAGCCCGACGCAATGAAGGCTCAGCCTGGATCAGGCCATTTGACTTTTCTGCCAGCCACTACCTCGTGTAAGCTCTCATCAGTAGTGTGGCTGCAGAAACAGCACCGAACACAAGGGGTTAATTCTTTAATAGCTCTCCAAACACGCTTGAACTTCCCCATGGTCGATTTCTTCTTTGCCAGCTTCCTCTTGAGTTGTTGCTCTTTGAAAAACTCTTCCATATCCCAACTACCTGCTAGAACTTCTTCTGATTTACCACAACCGTCATCCTCAGAAAATAAGTCGGGCGAGAACTCGTCAAACTCATCGACTTTAGGGGTGCTACACCCGAGGTATCGAGAAATCGAACAGTCAAAGGCTTTACCTTGGGTTCACCAATGTAATGCTTGCATCTCTGACCATTCACTCGGAACGGTTGATCGCCGTAACCGCACAGCTCTAGAACGCCTCTAGGAATGATTTGGAGAATCTCAAAAGGACCGGACCAACGTGTTCTCAACTTCCCAGGAAACAAATGTAACCTAGAATTGTATAAGAGAACTTGCTCGCCGACCTGGAATTCTCTCTTCTTTATCCTGGCGTCATGGAGTAGTTTCATCTTCTCTTTACTAATCCTGGCGCTTTCATAAGCCTGGAGTCTAAATTCATCCAGCTCATGCAACTGCTGCAATCGATGTTTCCCACAGGATTGGGAATCGAAGTTCAAAAACTTCGTAGCCCAATACGCCCTGTGCTCTAACTCGACTGGCAGATGGCATGGCTTACCGTAAACCATTTGATATGGCGATGTACCCATAGGGGTGTTATAGGCAGTCCTATATGCCCAAAGTACATCGTCCAACTTCAGACTCCATTCTTTTCTATGACTATTCACCGTCTTCTCCAGGATTTTCTTAAGACTCTGGTTGCTTCGCTCAACCTGACCACTAGTCATCGGATGATATGGTGTGCCGATTTTATGGCGAACACCATACTTCTCGAGGACTTTTTCCAAAGGTCGGTTGCAAAAGTGTGTCCCTTCATCACTGATCAAGGCACGTGGACATCCAAACCTCACAAAGATGTTCTTCTTCAAAAATTTCATGACCGTTTTATGATCATTGTGAGGAGTGGCAATTGCCTCCACCCATTTCGAAACATAGTCAACGCAGACTAAGATGTATTTGTTGCCACAAGATGATGGGAATGGTCCCATAAAATCGATGCCCCAAACATCAAAGACTTCGCATTCAAGGATGGGTTTCAACGGCATGTCAAACCGCCTTGTCAAAGCTCCGGTTCTTTGGCAACGATCACAAGCTTTGCAGAAAGCTTCTGCGTCCTTAAAGATCGTGGGCCAATAGAAACCGGACTGGAAGATCTTAGCAACCGTCTTCCAAGGACCAAAGTGACCACCTGTGGGTCCACTATGGCATTGCTCGATAATCTCTTGTTGCTCAGACTCAGGAACACACCTCCTCAGCAAACCATCTTTGCAGATCTTGAAGAGGTAAGGTTCATCCCAAACGAAATATTTCATATCAGAGAAGAACTTCTTCTTCTCTTGATAAGACATTTCAGGATCAAGGTATTTGGCATGAAGGTAGTTGACAATGGACGAATACCATGGAACATCAGGAGAGCGGCCATCGATCAACATGATGTTTTCTAGAGGAAAGTAAAGATCTATATCTTCAGGATCACCCTTTTCCTCACTTAACATCCTAGAAACATGATCTGCCACTACGTTCTCACTGCCCTTTTTATCTTTAATTTGAACGTCAAACTCTTGGAGGGTCAGTATCCAACGCAGTAAGCGCGGTTTAGCATCCTTTTTAGTCATGAGATAACGCAAGGCAGCGTGATCAGTCCACACAATCACTTGAGCACCTAGCAAGTAACTACGAAACTTATCCATAGCAAAGACTACGGCTAATAATTCCTTTTCAGTGGTTGTGTAGTTAACTTGAGAAGGATTCAGTGTGTGACTGGCATAATAGATAGGCTGGAACTTTCCATTAAGCTTTTGCCCTAAGACTGCACCAACAGCATAGTTGGATGCATCGCACATAAGCTCAAAGGGTAAGTTCCAGTCAGGTGAAATAAGAATTGGAGCGGATATTAACCGATTCTTGAGCTCCTCAAACGCTTGCTTGCAGTTTTCATCGAAATTGAACTCAACGTCTTCCTTGAGCAGAGTAGATAGGGGCTTGGCTACTTTGGAAAAATCTTGGATGAATCTCCTATAGAAACCGACATGTCCGAGGAAACCTCTGACTTCGCGTACATTCTTAGGATAACTCATCTTCTCAATAGCTTCTACCTTGGCCCTATCTACTTCTATACCTTTGGCGGACACTTTGTGGCCAAGAACTATCCCCTCATCGACCATAAAATGGCACTTTTCCCAATTGAGTACTAAGTTCTTTTCCACACATCTGGATAACACCTGATCAAGATTATTGAGGCAGTCATCGAAGGATTGACCAAAGACCGAGAAATCATCCATAAAAATCTCCATGCACTTTTCAACTAGCCCGTCAAAGATTGCCATCATACACCTCTGAAAGGTAGCAGGGGCATTGCATAGACCAAATGGCATCCGCCTGTAGGCGAATGTACCATAAGGGCAAGTGAAAGTGGTCTTCTCTTGGTCAACAGGATCGATGGGTATCTGGAAGTATCCTGAATATCCATCCAGGAAGCAGTAGAATGCGTGCCCTGCTAGACGCTCAAGCATCTGATCAATGAATGGAAGGGGGAAATGATCTTTCATTGTGACCTCATTGAGTTTTCTGTAGTCAATACAGACTCTATAGCCTGTAACTAGCCTCAATGCTATCTCCTCTCCTTTCTCATTTTTCTCAATCGTAATTCCACCCTTTTTGGGAACTACTTGAGTTGGGGATACCCACTCACTGTCTGCAATGGCGTATATGATACCCATATCTAGAAGCTTAATGATTTCCTTTTTTACGACTTCTTGCATATGAGGGTTGAGCCTCCTCTGGGGCTGTCTAACACATTTTGCACCCTCCTCAGTCTTGATCTTGTGCATACAGATGTCGGGAGATATCCCTCGGATATCTCCCACCTGCCATCCAAAGGCTTTCTCATTTTTGCGCAAGACGTTTAACAATTTAAGCTCTTCTATTCGAGACAGCTTGGCAGAGATGATCAAAGGAAGCTTGTCACCTTCTCTCAGAAATACATACTTAAGATGTTTAGGCAACGGCTTCAGAACCAAGTCTACAGGGGGTTCCTCTAGACTTGATTTAAGATCTCCACTCCTCAACTCAACATCGTTGAGTTTACTTAGTGGCCCCACTGCCAAAGCTTCTTCTCTTAGCCCATCCTCAAAATCAGCTGCTAACTAGTCTAGATTGACCACACCATGATTATTCAGATTATCGATCAATCGCTCATATTCTGCTTCTACAGCCAAGACTTGCTTATCCATGAAGTCATTGAAGTCATCAGACGTCTCCTCAATGGAACAGCCGGTTGGAGATCCAGAAGGTACATTGATAGATTTCGAAACACTATAGCTCACCTCCTGGTCACCAACTCGAATGGTGACATGCCCACCATCACAATCGATGAGGGCTCTAGCTGTAGATAGAAAAGGTCTTCCGAGAATCAAAGGGACACTTTCACTTTTCTCAATATCCAAGACGTACCAGTCAACTGGAAAGGTAAACATATCTATTTGAACCAATACGTCCCTTAGGATCCCTGAAGCTTTCTTAGAGGACCTATCAGCGAACTGCAGGTTCATGGTAGTGGGTTCTAGAAGATTCTGCAAACCAAGCTGATTGCAAACGGACAATGGCATCAAGCTGATGGATGCACCCAGGTCACATAAGGAATTCGGGAAGACTAGGCCTCCCATCTGTAATGTGAGCACAAATTTGCCCGGGTCGCTTCTCTTGGTTGGTAAGTCTTGATAATTGACCATAGAACACTCCTTACCAATTGCTTGATCCATTCCTGCTAACTTCTTCTTGGAAGAAACAACATCCTTTATGAATTTGGTGTACTTAGGCATCTCTACCAAGACATCTGACAATGGAAGATTTACCTGAGTATTTTTCAACAAATTAAGCACCTTTTCATACTTCTTATCTTCGCTCAATGGGATGTTGCTCTTTCTAGGTGGAAATGGAAGCTTTTTCAAATCCTCCTCGGAAAATACTTTCTTCGAGGGCGAACTAACGGCCTTGTCTTCCAAATCTTTCCATCGAACCGTCTTTTCATTCTTTTTGTTAGTCAGGGGATCAACCACCTGACTATCATTTAACTCATCATTCCTCAGGGGATCAGCCACCGGAGGATCCTCAAATGTTTCACTTCTCAGGGGAACAGCCACCTGAGGACTTCCAATTGATTCTTTATTCCTCAAGGGATCAACCACCTGAGGAATCTCAACTCTTTCTTCTATCAGGGGATCAGCCACCTGATTTTCCTTCTGCAGCCAAGGGGATGATGGGTGCTCAACTTCCCCTCCTGCCTTACCAATGGCAGGAGGGGCTAGTGGTTTCCCTGGAAGCCAGGGAGACCACCAACTTGAGAACCACTTCTCAAATTCATTGCACTGGCCTCTTCTCTACCGTATGGAGGTGAAGGTACCAGGTCAGTGCATTGACTGCTGCTTAAATCGGCGTGAGCGACTTGACCGCCTTTTGGGTTTTTCTCAGTAAAACTGGGCAGATGCCCTGGGGGTCTTGGCGCTAGCTGCTCAGCCAATTGCCCTATTTGTCTCTCAAGATTTTTTATTGTCCTGCTTTGCTCCTCCAACTTGGTTTCAAAATTGTTGGATTGGGAGGGTCCTTGAGAGTTCTGATGATTTTGAGGTAGTGGCTGATTGGACTGATTTGGAAATGTAGAATTAGAATTGGCGGGCCAATTCTGATTGAACCTTTGCTGTGGATTGGAAGAATTATAGCTTGGGTTCTGATTATAACCAGGGTTTCTATTGAAGTTCGAATTAGGATTAAATCCCGAAGATTGATTAAACCCTTGGTTTTGGAAACTGTTCTGGCCAGAGAATTGGTTATTAAATCTCTGATTTATCTGGCCAGAGAAAGCATTGACTTCCGCATTCTGCCCAATCATGGGACAGAAGCGAGCAGTGTGCCCCATGCTATCACATACTTGGCATGTGATTGGATTATGATGTCCATAGTCATGAACAGCATTGACTTGCTGAGCAGAGGGGGAAGAAAATTGACATTGGCCAGTCATATGGCCAGTCTGACAGCATGCTTCACAATACAGAACTTGAGAGTTCTGTGAAGGTGAAGGAGCCTGATAACTCGGATTTGGAAAGTTCTGAGAAGCTGTCATTTGAGAGGTTGCCATTTGCTTCTGCAACATGGCAACGAGATTTTGCATCGTCACCTCTTCGACCTTGGGAGGCGGAGGAGGTGCTTGAATGGCTTGATAAGAGGGGGCATAATTGTACTTGGCAATGTCTTCGAACAATGCCCAACCCTCCTCAGGTGTTTTCTTCAGAAATGCCCCACCAGAGGAACTATTGACCATGCCCTTGGTGAGCTCGGTCAATCCACTGAAGAAAGTATGGACTTGCCTTTGCTTTGGCAAGCCATGATGGGGACACTTGCGCAAGAGAGACTTAAACCTTTTCCACGCATCAAAGAATGACTCATTTTCCAGCTGACGGAATGTGAAGATTTCGTTCAGACAATGGGCTGTTTTTGAAGGAGGAAAGTATTGACTTAGAAATTCCTTCTCGAGCTCCGCCCACGTAGTGATGGATTCAGAGGGGAGAGAGTGATACCACTCGAGTGCCTCCCCCGTAAGGAAAATGGAAATAGTTTAAGCTTGATGGCGTCCTCACTTACACCTTGGATACGGGTAGTACCGCATATTTGCAAGAATGTGTGTAAGTGAGTGTGGGGGTTTTCAGATGGGAAACCATGGAAAATTGATGCATGCTGCATCATCTGAATAAGTCCGGGTTTAAGCTCGAAGTTTGGAGCAGTAATGGTAGGCATGACGATAGCCGGGTTGATGGTGACTGTATCGGGCATGGCATAGTCGGCCAACGTCCGTCTATCTTCCGCTGCCATTATTACTATTCTTTCAATTTCTCCTGAAAGATGTCGCTCAAATTCTTGATCTAGAGCATTTCCTTCGTCGAAACGAAGTCTCCGCCTATTGGGTCGGACTATGGTCCGCTCGGGGTCAGGGGAATAGATTAGTGGTCCCTTATGACTACGAGTTTGCATAAACCGAGCACCAACTCAAGGTGTTGAGCAAGAAAGGATAGAAAGTGATGAAAGGACAGATCAGACAGAGGGAAAGGATAACTAAACCTAGAGGAATCAAAAACTACGAAACTTAACTACGAAAAATTTAAAAACAGGAAACACTAAAAACGTGTTGAAATCTTCTGAGCCCAAAATGGAAGGGAAAACAGTGGATTTTGACCTCGAAAACGGTGTCGGACGGCCTCCGGCGTCTGCCACGTCGTCGGCGTCGGAACGAGCTTTCCGAATTGGGGTCCTGCGCGCCAATCCGACACTCGAGCCGAAAGTTATGGCCAAAATACTATCAAGTGCTAAAACGGACCCTTTTATCCTAAAATTTGATCGTGAAAGATGTGGAGTCAGATGATTCAACCTAAGAAACCTACCTACGACACTTACCTACGAAAAAAAACAGAAAACCTAATTGAAATAAAAATAAAAACTGATGGCAGACAGGACAGACGGGCGTCCAATTAACTGGACGGGCGTCTTCCTGGAGGAAGAACTGGACGGGCGTTCAGACTAACTGGACGCTCGTTCAGGAGAGCAGATAGATAACAGAATAGAGCAGACTTGATTGGACGAGCGTTCAGTGATACTGGACGTCCGTCCGGATCAATCTGAGACAGAAAGAACGCAAAACAGAGTATCAAAACCGATCTAAAAAAAAAAAAAAACTAATTATCTAACTTAATTTCAAAAGGGAAAGATTTACTACAGGATCAGATTCCTAACAACTAATCTAACTACTAACTAACTAATTATGAACACAAACAAATAAAATAAAGTCAACAAATTAACTAAAAAAAAACAAAAACAAAAACTAGGCAACCGTCCGGTTCCCCGGCAACGGCGCCAAAAACTTGTCCCGGATTTATCTAATGCGAATAAACAAGTAATAATATTTATAAACCGGTTAACCTCAAGTATAAGGATCGTAGTACAGAGGTTGATGCCGGGTCGATCCTACGGGGAACTGACGAATGTGAATCCTAGTTTTTGCTTTAAACTAACTATGTCACGAATCTAACCTAAACAAATATGCAGAAAAAGTAACTAGACAGAGGATTGCTCCAATGCTAGGCAAGATTGAAAGCGATAAACTAAACTAAACTAAAGTGCAGAAAAGTAAACTAAAGCTAAACAATTCAAGGTTAAAGGATTAAATCAAATTATAACGAACGAACAAGCAATTGATCCACCTATCCTATCAACATTCAATTCTAACTCGGATTAATTCGTGATCTCTACTCAAGTCGTGATTCACCTAATCGAAGGCATAAACTCCTACTCTCGTGGACAAGTTCGTTTCCTAATCTTTATCTTTCGATGTTAAAGATTACGTCTTTCTAACCTAGGCGTGAAATCTTTCAATTTCTAATCTAGAAAATCAATCTAATAACTCTCGTTTTAGTTAGATCGAAGATCTATTCTTTTATCACGGTGATCTAACATTAACATGACTCTCATCAAGTTAAAACAATCATAAAAGCAACGATCTTTCGATGTAATTGCAATACACAATAATAAACAATGATAAAAGAAACAACTTCGAAGTAGAAACTCACGAATTAATCACGAACAAAACTGAATTGTTGATGGACGGCTTCACAACGCTTGTTCAAAGAGGGATTAGCCTCTTAGCATCCTTTGAAAGCTTGAAATTGATGAATTAAAGAACATAAATCTACCTAATCTAATCTAGAAATTAAAGTGCATAAACTGGAAGAAAATAGGGTAAAAACGCAGCCTGAGCCGCCCCTAAGATATTAGGGTTCGAATTGTATCATTAGGGTGAAAGAAATCCGCTGCTTATATAGAGTTTCAATGTCGGCTGCTACAGTAACCGCTCCGGACGCCCGTTTGAAGATTCCGGACGCTCGTCCGCTATTTTCAGCAACATCATCCAAACTTGTAACGCTCATATCTCGGGCCTCGTAAGTCGGAATGGAGTGATTCAAAATCCTGTAGAATCCTCTCTTCAAGCCCTACAACTCTTCTCTTGAGGTCCAGAGTCAAATCGGTTGTTATCATATCAAGAACTGCGTTGGAAGTTCAGCGCTACCCGAATCCTGATTTTCTTCCTCTGGACGCTCGTCCAGTATCTCAGACGTTCGTTCCTTCAGCCTTGAACTTGTGCCAGACGTTCGTTCATCCAGCGTCCAAACTCTCTGTATCAAAATACTTCCCTGGACGCCCGTCTGCTTTATCAAACGCCCGTCCACTCTGGACGGGACCCGGACGAACGTCCATATGTGCTGTAACTCGATTTCTTGATCTTTATCTCCTCCTTCTTCCATCTTTATCCTACTTTTCTCATCTCTATCTCGATTTAGCTCGAATTATATCAACATTTGATCATCAATTTAGCCTCCAACATGTATCTACATCACATTAAGAACATCGCAAAACGTAACACAATCCAAATACTCATAAAACCATAATCAAAACACATACACAACCTCATTTTGCGAATAAACTAATTAAAATCTCACTTGCTTAATAAATCATTTAAAACCACATTTCCTATGCAAATCATATGAATTATGGGGGAGAACATCATAAAATACAACGTTATAAAACGTATAAATTCACCCTTAACAAAGGACAACTCGTTACCAGAGAAAAATACAAATTTGAACTAGTTAATAAGAAGAAATCATCAATTCGAACTCGTTACCAAAGAAAACACAAAAATTTATTCTCGTTATAATGGGAAGACACAAATTTCCTGCGATGTCAACACGTTATCCGGGTAAAAAACATTTTTCTACAAGGACAACTCGTTTCTAGAGAAAAACACAAATTTGAACTCGTTAATAAGAAGAAGACATGAATTCGAACTCGTTACCAAAGAAAAAACACAAATTTCTACTCGTTATAATGGGAAAACACAAATTTCCGGCGATGTCAACTCGTTATCAGGGAAAAAAACATTTTTTCTACAAAGACAACTCGTTACCAGAGAAAAACAAAAATTTGAACTCGTTAATAAGAAGAAAACATGAATTCGAACTCCTTACTAAAGAAAAAACACAAATTTCTACTCGTTATAATGGGAAAACACAAATTTCCGGCGATGTCAACTCGTTATCAGGGAAAAAAACATTTTTTCTACAAGGTCAACTTGTTACTTGAG